>CM065597.1:21303324-21331295 GCA_033119425.1 Bufotes viridis
TCGTCCTTTTCCATGGTCATCGCTCCCAGAGCTATAACTTTTTTATTTTTCCGTCTATATAGCAGTATGAGGGCTTGTTTTTGCGGGACAAGTTGTAGTTTTTAATAGCGCCATTTGGGGTACACATAACTATAGTTAGTTAACTTTTATTAACTCTTTCTGGGAGGGAGAAGGGGAAAAATAGTACTACTGCCACTGCGCTTTGTACATTATAAGTTTTACGGTGTTCATTATTCGGTAAAGTAACATAATATTTTCATTCCCTGGGTCAGTACGATTACAGGGATACCAAATACTTATAGTTTTTTTAAGTTTTACTACTTTTTTTCAATAAAACCCCTTTTTAACAAAAAAATGATTTTGCATTGCCACTTCCCAGGACCCATAACTTTTTAATTTTTTTCTATGGAGTTGTGTGAGGGCTTGATTTTTGCGGACGACTTCTATTTTTCATTGGTATCATCTTTTTAGTAAATTCCGTTCTGATCGCTTGTTATTTCCTTTTTTCTGTGAAAATTAAGAATAAATTAGAAATTCGGGCTTTTTTTATTTATTTTTAACGGCGTGTACTATAGGGGATAATTTATGTAATATTTATGTAGTGCCGGTTGTTACGGACGCGGCAATACCTAAACATGTGGGATAACTTTTTGCAATTTTTTCATTGAAAAGCGTATTTTCAATGGAAAAAAGCATATTTTTATATTTCATGGAATTTTTTTATTTAATAAATGTGTATTTTTTCTAATTTTTTTACTACTTAATAGTCCCACATGAGGACTATAATATACAGTATTTTGATTGCTTTTAAAATGTAATGCATTATATCTATAATGCATTACATTTCAAATGCAGCTGCAATTACCTTTGACAAGCAGGCTACGCCAGAGAGGCATAGCCTGCTGGTGAATACTTCAGGGCAGGCTCAGGTCCCTGCCGGAAGGAAGGTGAGCTTCCCAGCTCATCAGCACCCCACGATGCAGCTGCGGGGTGCTGATGGGTGACAGAGGGAGTTCGCTCCCTCTGTCAACCCTTTACATGCGCAGGCGCCATTGCGCCCGGCATGAGTGGTTAAACAGCCCGGATCGGCACTCCTGCCGGTCCGGGCTGTTAGAGCAGGGTCGCGGCTCTCATGTGAGAGCCGGGCTCGCTGCCTTCCCGCTGCACGGGGACTCGGCAGCGCTTAGACTGGGCCGCCAGTAAACGCGGCAGCCCAGTTTGAGGCCCCTTAGTGACCGCCGTAAAACACGTTATGGGTGGTCACTAAGGGGTTAGCGATGCTGACAGATCTGACTGCCCGAGGCTTTGCTCGCTCATTGGGCATTTAGGGGCAACATGTAGACTGCCAGATGATCAGTACATCGAGTGTTTCTAGGAACACTCATTACCGATCATCAGGCATAAAATCTGGCAGTCTAATATACCCTCTAATCACCACAAGATTTATCATGATAAGCCTATAATGCTGCTACTGTATATTTTATCTACGATATATACAGTGAAACCTCTCTGAGGTGACCAACCAAACTTAGTATATGATAGTTCTAGATAGAGAAGTGGCTTTCTACAGAGGAGGTTTTTTCTCGAGGCTTCAGTGTATTGAGATAAGTCTGTGGGCAACCTTCCATCCTCCAGAAGTAGTGTAAATGTCTTTGACCTGAATATAAGATGAAGCATTGTACTATTGTTACTGATCGTTTATAGTTCATGATGTCTGTTTTTACAGCATCTTCCACAACACAACTGACAACTACAACCACTTCACTTTTAACTACAAGTAAGTGACTTGTAACCATGGTAGAGAGTCAAAGAAACATTTATACTCTGATGTTCAGCCATGTGTATACTGTAATCCATATGCAATGTTTCCTCCTTAGAAGTTAGGGGGTACTATCTCTCCGTAGGGAGAAAGTGCCTTAATCAGCATGATGAGACTTATAGGCCATACACACCGGGCGCGTTTGTTTGGCGACACTGCTGTGACCCATTGCTGGTGTGTATATTACTATGTTGTTTATCTTGTGCGATTATCCCTATGTTTACTGTGGTTAAAATATTTATGGTGACCGGCCACTTAGCCTATACTAGCAACTGTCTGTTTTGTTGGGTCCCAACTATCTATTTGTTAGTGTACACTGACTGTGGATATTTGTGCATAGTTGTCATCAATTTTCACCAGTTATATTCTGATTGTGCCATGTGTGTCGCTCTTTGTGCAATTGTTTTTACTTGTTTTAACATTTTTTGTACCAATCATGTTTCATAAATTGTCCTAATAAAGAGCATTGCTATTTATATTTTTTCATTTTTGACTCTGATATCATTCTCTTGGATCTCTATGTTTCTGATATTGGGTGGCGTGTACCAGTGGGAATCATTGTTGGTTATCTAAAACTACAACATGTCCGACTTTTTAGTCCGGCGGCCTCTGCTGTGCACTGCCGTGATGCAACGGAACTCCGCCCCGCCCCATTACAGTCAATGGGGATGGAGCAGCAGTCCGCGGCACAGCGAAATAGCGGTATATGGACATCATAGCACACATTGTTGTAAAAATAGACTCTTGCTCTGGGGACTCTTGCCGATTAAGTATGGCATTTATAGGTCATCATAACCTGATAACTTGTTGTTGCAGCTCCTTCTACATCACAATTGACAACTGCAATCACGTCCCTGTGACTACAAGTAAGTGTCTTCTAACAATGGTTGGGATCATAGAAATCTTTTTCCCGTAGTTATTTTGTTAATTTTTGAAAATATACAAAATGATGTCCCCTCTCCAAACCTTTAAACTCTGATGTTTAGCATTTATCTGCGCAATGAATATTGGGTAGTATTAATGTATAGATTACTACATTGTATATGTTGTTATAGCTACAAGCACATCAGAAACAACAACCACGATCTCTACACTCCTGACTACAAGTAAGTTCCTAGAGAAAAATGAACTGTAATTCCACTGATGATTTTTGCTGTGACTACCATTATATATGTTGCCCATGTCACATTTTCAGAAAGCAGAACACCAGTTCGGCTTCAGCATCTCGATGCTCAGCACATGGCGGTTTTCGGACGAATACCGCATGTGCTCGAGTGAAATGGTCGAGTTTCCTCCCCACATGTTTCTTGGCTTCTAGGTAGAAAATAAACGTGCAGGTAAGTACTGCCCTCATTGTAATGCTGTAGCCATGTTGGTTACACGTCATTGGAGCTATATAGCACCCTATGAGCGTGTGTTCGGCTCAGTCTTAGTCCGGGAGAGCTGTGCTGGAGGAAGGGACAGAAAGTGTAGGGAGTGATATAGGAATATTTTTATTAGAAAAACTTTTCAGAGACTCAAAAGTCCTTTAAGGACTATTGTGTGTGGCAGCAGCAATATATATATTTTAGTGCAGCCTGCGCTAAATTGCTAAAACTTTACAGACCCAAAAAGTCATTTTAAGGACTATTGTGTGTGGCAGCAATATCTATTTTTAGTGCATCCTGCACTAAATAGCATGCAATAGTTAGACTGCTGCAGACAGCGATATACGTTGTGCCACATCTCCACTGTAAAGTGTGCACAACCAAAAATATCTGTGACATCCAGTGTTATTTTTCCGTAGACGGTGTCCGCTGCAGACAGTGACATTAGAGCGCCACATCTCCAGTGTAAAGTTTGTGCATCCAAAAATATCTGTAACATCCAGTGTACTTTTTCCATAGACGGTGTCTGCTATGGACAGTGACATTAGTTGTGCCACATCTCCTATGTAAAGTGTGCGCATACAAGAAATATCTGTGAGCTCCAGTGTACTTTTCTAGTAGACGGTGTCCGCTGCGGACAGTGACATTAGCTGTGTGACATCTCCAGCGTAAATGTGCACATCCAAAAATATCTGTTACTTCCAGTGTACTTTTTCAATAGACGGTGTCTGCTTCTGACAGTGACATTACCAGTGCCACATCTGCAGTGTAATGTGTGCGCTTAAAAATGTATCTGTGATATACAGTGTACTTTTTCAATAGATGGTGTCCGCTTCTGACAGTGACATTACCAGTGCCACATCTCCAGTGCAACATGTGCCCATAAAAATGTTCGCTGTGACATATAGTGTAATTTTCTCATAGATGCCGCGGACTGTGAAAATACCTAGTGGTACCTCTCCAGTATAACGCTTCCTCATCACAAATACCTGTGACATTCCCTGTAATTTTTTATTAGCCGCTGGTGACAGCATTGACATTATCTGCAGGATATCTCCATGTGTGACGTTTCCCCATCCCAAATACCGTTTACATTTTTTGGCGCATACACTCTCAATACTACTCTACTGTACGTGTGACATACTCTTCAAGCATATATAACATTTAATATGAAGAAGGCAGCAAGCGGATGGGGAAGTGGCCATGATGCTGCTGATGGAGCACGCAGAGGCCGTGGCCCTGGGCGTGTTGAAACTGTGCCTGCTGCCAAAGCACAAGAAAAACAATGATCCACCATACCTAGCTTCATGTCCCAGTTTGCAGGGCTGCACAGAGACACCATTTTTGAAGTCAGACCAGTACGACAAGGTGGTCGGTTGGATTGCAGCAGATAATGCTTCCAGTTGTGTCAGCTCACCACCCTGTCTTCCACCTCAAGTCCAAGTCTTTACAGGTCAGCTCACCTGCAGGTCCTCCGCATATAATGTTTTACAGGGTCAGCTCACCTGCAGGAACTCCAGCATATAATTTTTAGAGGGTCAGCTCAGCAGCAAGCCGTCAACTATAATTATTTTGATCGTCCGCTCAGCAGCAGACCTTCACCCCTAATATTTTAGAGGGTCAACTCAGCAGCAGGCCCTTGCCCCTAATGTTTTAAATGGTCAGATCAGCAGGCCCTTGCTCCAAATGTTTTTGAGGGTCACCAGCAGGCCATCAATCATAATTTTTCCAGGGTGTATATGATGCCCTTCTTTATGTGTAACAAAGGGTGTATTGGAGTACCGGTTCCTTGTAATTTTGGCAGCCCTTTCACTAGTGCATAGGCTTTATGAGTGTAGGAGTCCCACTACATGAACAATTGTACCACAATGTGAATGAGGCCCTCCTTTATGTGATATACAGGTTGTATCGGAGTGCCTTCTTACTTGTAATTTTTGACAGCACTTGCACTTTATATACAAGTAACTATACAGGAAAGAAGAATCCTCTAAAATCGATTTTATCTTTGGTTTTGTGCATATTATTGTCTGTCTGTAAAGGTGGCGTACTACTCAGACAACATTGTTCCCATCAGCGGCCTTGGAGTTCAAGATGCATCCAGACATCCTCTCCATGCTGTTCCAGAACCATTTTGGTGGTGTTTCCATCAATTTCTGACCTTTTCCTTTGAGCTCTGAAGAGGGGTGTACACCACACAAAAATACACAGCAAAGGCTGATTTGCCCATTATTCAAGCAGGTGCCCACAGAAACCAAGGAGCCTAAATCCCTGCAGTGCAACAGAGAATATCAGAATACTTGAACAAAGGAGGATAATACCTAGCAATGCTGCAAAAGAACTATGCTTGTGCAGCAGCAAGCATATATCGCCAATGTATGTAACAAGTGTATTGTTGGCCAAACTTCCTGAGAGCGGTGGGTTCACCTGACAGTCATATGTGTGTTGGGAAGATCTCGACTGTATCCTGATAGATGATGTCGGGAGAGGAGGATAGGGCGAAGTTAATATTTTTGATCTCTCTGGAGATTATCTGCCAGAAGTGTCTCCTATTGAATGCAAATATATGTTCGGTCGAGACGAACATGTAGTGTGCATGATCAAGCCAGGAGAGATAGCTGTTCTCTGAATGTTTATTTGGCCAACAGCTAGTGAACTGTGATTTCTTAGTTAAATAATAATTTCATAGATAAAGTCTTTATCTGTTATTACATAGATCTTGGCCTTCATGCAATGGACAGCATTCTGGCAGTGATCCAGCCATCTCATATTGGCAATAAGGGAAATATTGATTTCCCTTTTCAAATCAAACACCTAGAAATCTACCTGCTGATAAGATTTTCTCCTCCTACACCACCAGTGCTAATTGCAATCATTTAGTAAATATACACTAGTAAACATAGCAAATAAAAAAAAATTATTTGACCTGTTACAACAGTCAGACCCCCACTAATCAGGTTAATTATGCCCCATCCTTAAGACTGGGGATATCTTTGCATGATGCACAACCCCTTTAAGCTCCTCAGTTCCTTCTAGTGGTGAGATACAGGCAGCCAGAATTATCATTTACATTTTGTCTAAGCCAGAAATGTAAAGTTCTTTGTGGAAAAAAATTAAAATAAATTTCCAACCATAGCAGATAAAACTAATTTGTTAAAAATATAAAGCACATAACATTCAATGAACTCCCTAGACATACAAGACTGCCAGATATGCTGGAAGCTCCTCACTCTTTCAAAGATAAAAATAGCTCTAATTATTTTTGTAAATAAAAAATTGCATGTCTTATTATAGCTCCATATTCATTTAATCAGCATATTTTGAATTTATTGCCTACAGAGCACTAATTGCAACAGCCTTCTTGCCATCTAGTGGTGATATGAGATGGTCTCAAGTCAACGTATGAAAAAAATCAAAAACACTATAATAATAGTAGTCATAAAGCATACTCATTACTGGGATATCCTACCTACGTAAAGGGGATTTAAGTTGACCTATATGGTGGTGTAATATGAAGCTCCTGTGCCTAGTGAAAGTTATTTAAAGCTTCTCACCTACCTTGTGTCTACCTGGTGTCTTCTTATGTGGCAGAGCGACCACTGAGCCTCATAAGGCACCAGTTAATCTAGGATAAACCACGGCACTCATTTATGCTGATGATCAAATTAATTCATTTATTTGTCCAACCCAAAATTGTGACACTGGCCAGCGCTTTCGGTCCACCAGGACCTTGTTCACGACCTTAGTGTATAGGAGTCAGGAGGCATCGGGTGGACTGGTTCGGCCCGGAACCCCCACCTATCAACTGTTTGAGAAGGCACTGGTTCTCGCAGTAGTGCAGTAGCCTTCTCTTATCTCACCAATCACTGTATAGCGGGTGTTCTTGGTATCATATCTCAGTCCCATTCACTTCAATGAAGCTGAGCTACTCCCCATGTGACTGATGAACACGATGTTACATGTCCTAGAGAAAGCTGGCAAGATGGCCACAGCTCTACTGCGAGAGCCACTGTCTTCTACTATTGCTGACAGTGGCTATTTATCACTGACCCAATCATGTCCCTGCTCCTTTGTGTCCGTGCATCGTGTTCCCTACTGTATTTGCTGCTGCTGCTGCAACCATGTCAGCTTCTACATCCCTACTGCCCTACTACTACCCTTACACTCCCACATGTCTACTGCCTTGTCTGTAAGACTACTACTGATACATTACTGCTGCTACTACTATTACACCTACACAGCTGTACACCCTTACTTGTCATTGTGGTTCCACATACAGACTGTAGCTCTTCCTAAAAGGGAGAATTTTAAAATAAGCCACTACTTTTTCTAATAATACTGTGCGTGTGAGTAAAAACACAGACAGGCATCTACCCCAGTTAAGGCATAATATTTGGACTGCTTGTTGAGAACATACCACTGTTTAAACACCAGCAGAGCATCTGGTTCCAATAAGGAACATTTTTTAGAATCTTTTTATTTTATTTTAAAGGCATAAATCTGATGGTGCAGTGTGTTTTTAAATATGGTGTAACACTGTGTACCATGCATTTACTCATAGCTATATATTTCAGTGTTACTCTGACATTATTTAGTACTGCATTAAATAGCTTGAAATGAAAGAGAGAGAGAGAAAGAGAAAATATGAGTTCCAAGATACCTACTAATTCAGTAGATGCAAGTTCGAGCAGAGACACACTGCATAATAAATCATTATAATGCCGTGTGGTCCTCCTAAGGGAGGAGAAGTATTCATAATGGGAAATCATGCTCTCACATGGAAAGTGTTTTCTGCAGTGGACACGCAAATCTTGCATCCCCAAAACACTGATTACGGTGGTGTGCATGCTGCCATTTTCTTTTTCACTTCAATGAAATGTCCTATACTTGTCTGCAAAACTGACAAGAATAGGATATGTTCTATATTTTGCTGGGCCGTATTTCGTGGCCCTATTGATTAAATGGATCCACATTTGATCCCCAAATATGCTTATTGGATGAGGACCAAACATATTGTTATGTGTAAATGAGCCTCTACAAGTGATGTGGGCAGTACCATTACACCTAGAAGCTAAGCTCTCGTCAGCTGCTACGTCCTGTGCACTTTCGTCAGTCAGGGCCAGGCAGTGTAAACGTCATCAAATCTGGCCCTGTCAATAAAAGTGGAGAGGATGTGGCAGTTGCAGAAAGAGCAGAGCCTCTTATTGTAATGACAACACCCATGTTGCTCCTAGCCATGTTGCTCTCATTTGCATACATTAAAATATACTTTCTCTCAGCAATGATCGGCACATATGAACCTGGGACCAACACAGATGCCCTCAGTTGTTAAATCTGCTGACATATACCCTTTAACCAGATATTTGAACAGTATGACATCTGTACCAATTATCTAGACACACACGGTACCCTTATTCAAACAGTGGGCGCAGGAGGTCCCACACAATGATTCCAAATACGGTTTTGAAGGTAGTGGGTTAGCCTGGGGATTAATAACACTATGTTTTCCCCTCATAAATCAAGAAAATGTATGTTTATCTGGTCTCAGATTCACGCAACAGGGACTCATCCACAACTATCTGTTTTTCAAAGGTGTAGATTTAGGTAAAATATTTTGAGCAAAATATTAACTAGGTTCATTATTTAAAAAAGAAAACTTGGCTCGCTGTGGGTAGGTAAACAAACAGTTTCTTTGTGTCCGCCCAATCTTCTGTACTCCATGTTCAATGTATATTATTTCCTGTGATTATGTTTGTCCCCTCATTATGATCAATAATCTCCTTGTGCTTGAGACTTTGTAGTAATATCCATTATATCTGACGTCTTCTACAATACATAAACTCTCCCATAGTCTTGACTCTATGGTTGTGCAAAAATAAAAATGGCTGTATGACTGCGGTCCCCAAGATCACTTTCATATTTCCCTTGTCAATGAACATTATCCTACTGTCCTTATATTTTATGTTTACAGCAATATCTCCATCGTCAACAACTATGACTTCCTCAACAACCACCTCGACTACTGGCACTATGACAACTACCTGTAAGTACTACGCCACTGAATAGTACACAATAGCATAGCAAGGTCAAGGTTTTATGCATGTTTGTTTCCAGAATACCCAAGTCGTACCTTTTGTCCTAAATTTTATTCCATTTAAAATCCAATGTAACTCATGAAATGCTTTATAATACATAAACTCCTTAATAGTCTTGACTGTGGTCACTGGGACTGTGAATGTATAAAACATGGTTGCATGACTGTGGTCCCCAAGATCACTTTCACATATCCCACGTCATTGAAAATAATCCTACTGTCCTGATATTTTATGTACAGTATATCAAAACATTGTCATCGTCTACAACTATGACTTTCTCAACAACCAGCCTGGTTGCAACCACTGGGTTGCAGGAAGGTTAGAAACCGATTGGCCACATATCCCATAGGCCTCCAAGAAGGTCATCCCATATGAACATCACACCCTGAAAAGTCCTATTGACAAAAAGAAGTGGATTGTGAACACAAAATGGCATCCCAAAAAATAAAAAATAAGGATGTGTCGTGTATTATAGCCCAGACATACAATTGGTTTTGTAAAATTCCCTTTATCATCCCAAGTAGAAAGTTTTAACTAAATTCTAACTATGGTATTATACGCTTGTTTGTAGCAACTAGTATGAACACTGTGCTGACTTTCACAACCACAGAGCCCATAACATCTACTACACCATGTCCGTGTACCTGTGGAGATCAAGCTTTGAATCTTTGTGTCCGTCCAATCTTCTGTACTCCATGCTCAAGTGAGAAACCTTCAATTTCTTATATGTCCCTTTTATTTTTAATTCCATCATTCTAACCAATGTTCTCCTTGTGCTTGAGGCTCTGCACTAAAATCCACTCTGTCTAACAACATGTTCTACAATACATAAACTCTTCCATATTATCTACCCTAGGTTTGTGCATGTACAACCAATTTCTGTGCAGCAGTGGTCCCCAAGATCACTTCTACATTTTTCTTGTCAGTAAACATAACCCTAATAATCTGATATTTTATGTCTATAGTAACATCGTCAAGAACTATGACCTCCTCATCAACCACCCCGATGATCAGCACTTCGACTACTGGCACTATGACAACTACTGGTAAGTAGAACTACAGTGAGCATTTAGGCAATAGCGTAGCACGGAGAATGGTGTACATTCAGTGTGTTTGTTACTAGAATGCCAAAATGCTTTTGTTCTTTTGTTCTTAGTTTTATTCCATGTAAAGTCTAATAAAACTGTTGAAATGCTCTGATACGTAATCTTGACCTTAGGACTGTCAATGTTCTTCTCTTATTCTTTTGTTCCTAGTTTTATTATATGTAAAGTCCAATAAAACTCATGAAACGCTCTGATACACAGTCTTGACCTTGGGGCTGTAAATGTATGAAAATAGATTCATGACTCTAGTCCTCAAGATAACTTTCCCAATTCCCATGTTATACATACTCCTACTGTTATGATATTCTATGCCTATAGCAACATCACCATTGTCTACAACTATGACATCCTCAACAGCCACCCCAACGGCCACCACTTCAACCACTGGCAGTATGTCAACTACCTGTAAGTAGACCACCATTGAAAGGTGTTTTTGCATAGTGTGCCAAGGATGTGCATGCAATTTGCATACTATTTTCACTCTAATGAGAAATAAGCCAACGGTGAGCTATTTCAACAGCAGAGGTGCACTATGCTACTACTGTGGTGCATCGCAAACTTTCTCATGACAGCTTCTGCATCTGTGGCACTGAAAATTTGAAAGTTTATAACCTTTAATATTGAATACACCAAAGTAGGAAGACCTCATGGCATAATCCTTGGAAAAATAAACATGTAGCCCTGTAAAAGGATTGCATGTGCTATTTTCATGTCTACCCTGTAGTTAATGTCTCCATCCAGAGGGAGTTCTGTAGCATAAGGGTGATCTTAACTAAACAGAGTCAGCCATTTTCTTCTACAGCCGGAGTACATGAATTTTTCCCATTCAAGTACTATTAAAAAAGTGTAGTGTGCTACAGAAAAAATGTACAAGGATATGGTCTATCACATGCCCTCTGTGACGGGAGAATGGCCCCAACAAACCAAAGTCTCTAAGCCAGAAGGTCCTGCAAACAAAAGATATTATTAGCCTCCTGTCTTGTGACGTTAGGGAAAATTCACCTTGCTGTTAGTTTCGACCAGTGTTGCTACCCTATTGTCACCAGGAGCCAAAGTTGGGGTTTGGACTTTACAGAAGTAGCCTTGGGGTTAAAGGAAGGTTAGAGTTCGAATAGCCACATGCCCAATAGGCTACCAGGAAGGTTATCCCATATGGACATCACAGTGGATCATGAACACACAATGGCATAATGAAAGAAATAAGGATATGTGTCATGTACTATAGACCTACAATTGGTTTTGTAAAAATTCTTCATATAATCCCAACTAGAAGGTCTTAGCTACATTCTAACTATGGTAATATACATTTCATTTTTAGCGACTGCAATGAGTACTGTGCCCACTTCCACAACCACAGATCCCACATCATTTACTACACCATGTCCATGTACGTGTGGCGATCAAGTTTTGAATCTTTGTGTCCGCCCAATCTTCTGCACTCCGTGTTCAAGTGAGAAAACTTCTATTTCTTATAATATTTCCCTGTTTTCCCTGTTTATCTTAGTCTTATCATTATGATCAATGATCTCCTTGTGCTTGAGGCTCTGCACTAAAATCCAGTACATCTGACTAAATGTTGTACCATAGAGAATCTCATCCAGAGTCTCTGCCCTAGTCTTGTGCATGTATAACCAATTTATTTACAGCTGTGGTCCCCAAGATCACTTACATATTTCCTCTTTAAGTGAATATGACTTTAATCTTCTGATATTTTATGTCTATAGTAACATTGTCGACAACAATGACTCCCTCAACAACCACCCTGATGACCACCAATTCAACTACTGGCACTATGACAACTACTGGTAAGTAGAAATACATTAAGCATGTAGACAATAGTATTGCGTGGAGATTGGTTGTTGGGGTTATTGTTCTGACGGATCAGAGGAGGGAAAATAATCAGTGGCGTCAACACTAAATTACTGCTGACACTCTTTCCACTCTGTCGGGGGTCTCTACTTGTATAAGCGTTTAATAGAACAGGTTCTGTAGACATCTACGTGGAATCAGCTGATGAAGGTGTAAAGGAGTGCGCTTCCTCTTGACACTAACATGAACCTGTAAGGCTGAGTTTACACAAGTTATTTGGTCAGTTTTGGCCCGTATCTGCCTAAATAAGTGAAGTGTGCAGTGATTCTAAGAGCGACGCCTGTCATCTGCATGTCATACTGACTCACAGCATTATTTCACTACCACAGCAGACTTCCTATGCGTTTTACTGCAAGGCACAGTGTGCTACACCACTATAAAGGCTCTCTTCAGCTAGTAAATAGAAGTTTTTTAATGTGATTCGCCAACTGGCTAAATAGAACTTTTGAAAAATTTGCTCATCTCTAAACATAATCTTACTGTCCTTATATTTTATGTTCACAGCAACATCTCCATCATCAACAACTATTACTGCCTCAACAACCACCCCGACTACTGACGCTATGGCAACTACCTGTAAGTACTACGCCACCGAATAGTACATAGCATGGGTGCATGTTTGTTACCAGAATACCCAAGTCCTTCTCTTGTCCTTTTGTCCTAAATTTTATTCCATTTAAAATCCAATACACATCATGAAATGTTCTATAATACATAAACCCTACATAGTCTTGACTTTGGGACTGTGAATGTATAAAACATGGTTGAATAATTGTGGTCCCCAAGATCACTTTCACATTTCTCACGTCATTGAAAATAATCCTACTGTCCTGATATTTTATGTACAGTATATCAAAACATTGCCATCGTCTACAACTATGACTTCCTCAACAACAAGCCTGGTGGCCCCCACCGGGTTGCAGGAAGGTTAGAAACCAATGGCCACATATCCCATAGGACTCTAAGAAGGTCATCCCATATGAACATCACACCCTGAAAAAGTCCTATTGACAAAAAGAAGTGGATTGCGAACACAAAATGGCATACAAAAAATTTAAGAAATAAGGAAGGATGTCAGGAGCGTAGCTAACGGCTCATGGGCCCTGGTGCAAGAGTTCAGCTTGGGCCCCCTTCCCTCAGTGCTTGTGTGTCTTCTTATGCGGCACAAGGTCTCTGGGCCCCTTCAGGCTCCTGGGCCCGGTAGCGACTTCTACCTTTGCACCCCTATAGCTACACCCATGAAGGATGTGTCGTGTATTATAGACCAGACATACAATTGGTTTTGTAAAATTCCCTTTATCATCCCAAGTAGAAAGTTTTAACTAAATTCTAACTATGGTATTATACGTTTGTTTGTAGCAACTACTATGAGCACTGTGCTGACTTTCACAACCACAGAGCCCATAACATCTACTACACCATGTCCGTGTACCTGTGGAGATCAAGCTTTGAATCTTTGTGTCCGTCCAATCTTCTGTACTCCATGCTCAAGTGAGAAACCTTCAATTTCTTTTATATCCCTTTATTTTTTTAATTCCATCATTCTTAACCAATGTTCTCCTTGTGCTTGAGGCTCTGCATTAAAATCCACTCTGTCTAACAACATGTTCTACAATACATAAACTCTTCCATATTATCTACCCTAGGTTTGTGCATGTACAACCAATTTCTGTGCGGCAGTGGTCCCCAAGATCACTTCTACCATTTTTCTTGTCAGTAAACATAACCCTAATAATCTGATATTTTATGTCTATAGTAACATCATCAACAACTATGACCTCCTCATCAACCACCCGATGATCAGCACTTCGACTACTGGCACTATGACAACTACTGGTAAGTAGAACTACAGTGAGCATTTAGGCAATAGCATAGCACAGAGAATGTTGTACATACAGTGTGTTTGTTACTAGAATGCCAAAATGCTTTTGTTCTTTTGTTCTTAGTTTTATTCCATGTAAAGTCTAATAAAACTGATGAAATGCTCTGATACGTAATCTTGACCTTGGGACTGTCAATGTTCTTCTCTTATTCTTTTGTTCCTAGTTTTATTATATGTAAAGTCCAATAAAACTCATGAAACGCTCTGATACACAGTCTTGACCTTGGGGCTGTAAATGTATGAAAATAGATTCATGACTCTGGTCCTCAAGATAACTTTCCCAATTCCCATGTTATACATACTCCTACTGTTGTGATATTCTATGCCTATAGCAACATCACCATTGTCTACAACTATGACATCCTCAACAGCCACCCCAATGGCCACCACTTCAACCACTGGCAGTATGTCAACTACCTGTAAGTAGACCACCATTGAAAGGTGTTTTTGCATAGTGTGCCAAGGATGTGCATGCAATTTGCATACTATTTTCACTCTAATGAGAAATAAGCCAACGGTGAGCTATTTCAACAGCAGAGGTGCACTATGCTACTACTGTGGTGCATCGCAAACTTTCTCATGACAGCTTCTGCATCTGTGGCACTGAAAATGTGAAAGTTTAGAACCTTTAATATTGAATACACCAAAGTAGGAAGACCTCATCATGGCATAATACTTGGAAAAATAAACATGTAGCCCTGTAAAAGGATTGCATGTGCTATTTTCATGTCTACCCTGTAGGTAATGTCTCCATCCAGAGCGAGTGCTGTAGCATAAGGGTGATCTTAACTAAACAGAGTCAGCCTTTTTCTTCTACAGTCGGAGTACATGAGTTTTCCCATTCAAGTGCTATTAAAAAGTGTAGTGTGCTACAGAAAAAAATGTACATGGATATGGTCTATCACATACCCTCTGTGACGGGAGAATGGCCCCAACAAACCCAAGTCTCTAAGCCAGAAGGTCCTGCAAACATAAGATATTATTAGCCTCCTGTCTTGTGACGTTAGGGAAAATTCACCTTGCTGTTAGTTTCGACCAGTGTTGCTACCCTATTGTCACCAGGAGCCAAAGTTGGGGTTTGGACTTTACAGAAGTAGCCTTGGGGTTAAAGGAAGGTTAGAGTTCGAATAGCCACATGCCCAATAGGCTACCAGGAAGGTTATCCCATATGGACATCACAGTGGATCATGAACACACAATGGCATAATGAAAGAAATAAGGATATGTGTCATGTACTATAGACCTACAATTGGTTTTGTAAAAATTCTTCATAGAATCCCAACTAGAAGGTCTTAGCTACATTCTAACTATGGTAATATACATTTCATTTTTAGCGACTGCAATGAGTACTGTGCCCACTTCCACAACCACAGATCCCACATCATTTACTACACCATGTCCATGTACGTGTGGCGATCAAGTTTTGAATCTTTGTGTCCGCCCAATCTTCTGCACTCCGTGTTCAAGTGAGAAACCTTCTATTTCTTATAATATTTCCCTGTTTTCCCTGTTTATCTTAGTCCTATCATTATGATCAATGATCTCCTTGTGCTTGAGGCTCTGCACTAAAATCCAGTACATCTGACTAAATGTTGTACCATACAGAACCTCATCCAGAGTCTCTGCCCTAGTCTTGTGCATGTATAACCAATTTATTTACAGCTGTGGTCCCCAAGATCACTTACATATTTCCTCTTTAAGTGAATATGACTTTAATCTTCTGATATTTTATGTCTATAGTAACATCAGTCGACAACTATGACTCCCTCAACAACCACCCTGATGACCACCAATTCAACTACTGGCACTATGACAACTACTGGTAAGTAGAAATACATTAAGCATGTAGACAATAGTATTGCGTGGAGATTGGTTGTTGGGGGTTATTGTTCTGACTGGATCAGAGGAGGAAAATAATCAGTGACGTCAACACTAAATTACTGCTGACACTCTTTCCACTCTGTCGGGGTCTCTACTTGTATAAGCGTTTAATAGAACAGGTTCTGTAGACATCTACGTGGAATCAGCTGATGAGGGTGTAAAGGAGTGCGCTTCCTCTTGACACTAACATGAACCTGTAAGGCTGAGTTTACACAAGTTATTTGGTCAGTTTTGGCCCAGTATCTGCCTAAATAAGTGAAGTTGACAGTGATTCTAAGAGCGATGCCTGTCATCTGCATGTCATACTGACTCACAGTATTATTTCACTACCACAGCAGACTCCCTATGCGTGTTACTGCAAGGCACAGTGTGCTACACCAGTATAAAGGCTCTCTGCAGCTAGTAAATAGAAGTTTTTAATGTGATTCGCCAACTGGCTAAATAGAACTTTTGAAAAATTTGCTCATCTCTAAACATAATCTTACTGTCTTTATATTTTATGTTCACAGCAACATCTCCATCGTCAACAACTATTACTGCCTCAACAACCACCCCGACTACTGACACTATGGCAAATACCTGTAAGTACTACGCCACCGAATAGTACATATCATGGGTGCATGTTTATTACCAGAATACCCAAGTCCTTTTCTTGTCCTTTTGTCCTAAATTTTATTCCATTTAAAATCCAATACAAATCATGAAATGCTCTATAATACATAAACCCCTACATAGTCTTGACTTTGGGACTGTGAATGTATAAAACATGGTTGAATAATTGTGGTCCCCAAGATCACTTTCACATTTCTCACGTCATTGAAAATAATCCTACTGTCCTGATATTTTATCTACAGTATATCAAAACATTGCCATCGTCTACAACTATGACTTCCTCAACAACCAGCCTGGTGGCCCCCACCGGGTTGCAGGAAGGTTAGAAACTGATTGGCCACATATCCCATAGGCCTCTAAGAAGGTCATCCCATATGAACATCACACCCTGAAAAAGTCCTATTGACAAAAATAAGTGGATTGCGAACACAAAATGGCATACAAAAAATGTAAGAAATAAGGAAGGATCTGTCATGTATTATAGACCAGACATACAATTGGTTTTGTAAAATTCCTTTATCATCCCAAGTAGAAAGTTTTAACTAAATTCTAACTATGGTATTATATGTTTGTTTGTAGCAACTACTATGAGCACTTTGCCGACTTTCACAACCACAGAGCCCATAACATCTACTACACCATGTCCGTGTACCTGTGGAGATCAAGCTTTGAAACTTTGTGTCCGTCCAATCTTCTGTACTCCATGCTCAAGTGAGAAACCGTCTATTTATTATATATCCCTTTATTTATTTTTATTCCATCATTCTAATCAATGTTCTCTTTGTGCTTGAGGCTCTGCACTAAAATCCACTCTGTCTAACAACATGTTCTACAATACATAAACTCTTCCATATTATCTACCCTAGGTTTGTGCATGTACAACCAATTTCTGTGCAGCAGTGGTCCCCAAGATCACTTCTACATTTTTCTTGTCAGTAAACATAACCCTAATCATCAGATATTATATGTCTATAGTAACATCATCAACAACTATGAGTTCCTCAGCAACCACCCCGATGATCAGCACTTCGACTACTGGCACTATCACAACTACTGGTAAGTAGAACTACATTGAGCATGTAGGCGATAGCATAGCACAGAGAATGTTGTACATACAATGTGTTTGTTACTAGAATGCCAAAATGCTTTTCTTATTCTGTTGTTCCTAGTTTTATTCCATGTAAAGTCCAATAAAATTGATAAAGCGATCTGATGCAAAGTCTTGACCTTGGGGCTGTGAATGTATGAAAATGGTTTCATGACTCTGGTCCCCAAGATAACTTTCCAATTTCCCATGTGATACATACTCCTACTGTCGTGATATTTTATTTCTATAGCAACATACCCATTGTCTACAACTATGAAATCCTCAACAGTCACCCCGACGGCCACCACTTCAACCACTGGCAGTATGTCAACTACCTGTAAGTAGAACACCATTGAAAGGTGGTTTCACATAGTGTGCCTAGGATGTGCATGAAATTTACATACTATTTTCACTCTAATGAGAAATAAGCCAACTGTGAGCTTTTCAACAGCAGATACTCACTATTCTAACCTTTCTCATGACAGCTTCTGCATCTGTGGCACAGAAATTTTGAAAGCTTACAACTAGGGATGAGCGAATCGACTTCGGATGAAACATCCAAAGTTGATTCGCATAAAACTTTGTTCTAAAACTGTATGGAGCCGGAACTCCGTACAGTATTAGAATGTATTGGCTCCTTGTGGTGGTACCTTGGAACCGAATCGAAGTTCGGAAATAGACCTTGGGCATAATCCTTGGGCAAAAAACAAACATGTAGCCCTTTAAGAGAATGAAGATTGCATGTACTATTTTCATGTCTACCCTGTAGTTAATGTCTCCAATGTCTCCATCCAGAGGGAGTGCTGTAGCATAAGGGTGATCTTAACTAAATAGTCAGCCATTTTCTTCTACAGCCAGAGTATATGAGTTTTTCCCATTCAAGTGCTATTTTGCTACACAAAAAATGTACAAGGATATGTTCTACCATATGAATGGAGAATGGCCCCAACAAAGCCAAGTCTCTAAGCCAGAAAGTCCTGCAAACAAAATATATTATTAGCCTCCTGTCTTGTGACGTTAGAAAATATCCACCATGCTGTTAGTTTGTAAGGATATGTGTCATGTACTATAGACCTACAATTGGTTTTGTAAAAATTCTTCAAATAATCCCAACTAGAAGGTCTTAGCTACATTCTAACTATGGTATTATACATTTCATTTTAGCGACTGCAATGAGTACTGTTCCCACTTCCACATCCACAGATCCCATATCATCTACTACACCATGTCCATGTACCTGTGGAGATCAAGTTTTGAATCTTTGTGTCCGCCCAATCTTCTGCACTCCGTGTTCAAGTGAGAGACCTTCTATTTCTTATCATATTTCCCTATTTTACCTGTTTATCTTAGTCATATCATTATGATCAATGATCTCCTTGTGCTTGAGGCTCTGCACTAAAAATCCAGTACATCTGACTAAATGTTGTACCATACATAACCTCATTCAGAGTCTCTGCCCTAGTCTTGTGCATGTATAACCAATTTATTTACAGCTGTGGACCCCAAGATCACTTCCATATTTCCCTTGTATGTGAATATGACCTTCTTCTGATATTTTATGTCTATAGTAACATCGTCGACAACTATGACTCCTCAACAACCACCCCGATGATTACCAATTCAACTACTGGCACTATGACAGCTACTGGTAAATAGAAATACATTAAGCATGTAGGCAATAGTATAGAGAGAATGGTTGTACATATGTTTGTTACCAGAATAACCAAGTCCTTGTCTTGTTCTTTTGTCCCTAACTTTATTCTTTGTAAAATACAATACAACTGATAAAACACTCCCTGAGAGATAAACCCTCCATCATTTATACCCTAAAATTGAGTATGTATAGAAAAATGTCTGCAAGGCTGTGTTTAGAGATGAGCGAATTTTTCAAAAATTCGATTCGGCTGGTTCGCTGAATTTTTCTGAAAAATTAGCTTCGATCCAAATTTATTTCAGTGAATTACATAAAAACGTCTATTTCCTAGCTGCAGAGAGCCTTTATAATGGTGTAGCACACTGTACCTTGTGGTAACACACATAGGCAGTTTGCTGTGGTAGTGAAATAATACTATGAGTCAGTATGACATGCTGATGACAGGAATCACTCTTAGAATCACTGCATACTTCCCTTATTTGGGCGGTCACGGAGACAAAACTGACCAAATAACTGAAGTTTAAACTCAGCCTTAAAGGTAGATGTTATAGTCCTGAAGAAGTGCAGAACTTTTACATCCTCATCAGCTGATTCCACATAGATGTCTACAGGACTTGTTCTATTAAACTCTTATACAAGTAGAGCCTCAAACAGAGGGGAGAGGCTGTCAACAGTAAGTTTGTGTTGACGTCGCTTATTCATTTTCCCATTCTCTGATCCATCTGAACAATTACCAACAAAAAACGTAACCTGTCTGTGGTGCATATGCCTTCACTCGGTCAGCATTTGCTCAGTAATCCATCAGTATTGCTAAAGGCAAAAAAAATAATGATACGTAAATGGAATATTTGCATGTCTTCTGTGTTTTCTACCCACTCCTGCTTTTGGCTACCAAGTCATAAGCCAATTCTGATGGGACCATACAGGCCTTAAAGCTGTTACATAGACAGGATCTGTTGTGCATCTAATTTTTACCTTCCTTCTGACAGATCAGAAAAAGTTTCAAATAAATGATGATGTCAGCCAGGCCGAAAGCCAAAATAGTGAACCGTATGAAGTGGGGAAGGTGGGAACAGCATGAGACGTCCACAGAGTGGACCTATGACATAGTGGTGAGGAAGCAGTATGAGGAGGCCACCAGCACTGAGTGGCACAATGACAGAGTCTGTAGGTGGTGGCAGCAGCATTAGGGAGAAAGCCACTGAGTGGCACAATAACAGAGTCTGGAGGTGGTGGCAGTGTGAGGAGGCCACCGAGGTGGCTCAATGACAGGGTCTAGAGGTGGTGGCAGCATCAGGAGGAGGCCACAGAGTGGCACAATTACCTAGTCTGGAGGTGGCGGCAGTGTGAAGGCCACCCAGTGGCAAAATGACCGATTCTATAGGTGGCGGCAGCATGAGGAGACCACAGAGCTGCAAAATGACAGAGTCTGAAGGTGGCGGAGCAGCAGCATCATGAGGAGGCCAAAGAGTGTCACAATGACTGAGTCTGGATATGGCGACAGCATGAGGAGACCACAGAGTGGCACAATGACAGAGTATAGAGGTGGCGGCAGCGTGAGGGAGACCACAGAGCGACACAATAAAAGAGTCTGGAGGTGGCAGCAGCATGAGGAGACCCTAGAGCTGCACAATGACAGAGTTTGTCCCACTATGTGCTATATTTGGGCACTTTAAACTCTTGCTAAATGTCATATCAAATGTATTGTGAGTATTATGCTGTAGTTCCCTTTAAAAGGCTGGCAGTGTCATTTACCTTTATTCGCCCTTAGGTGGTGCTGGCACCCGGGCTGCCATCATAAATTATGGGGCCCCTTACTCAGCTCAGAGCCTGGGCCCCCACCCCGCCATCACCGCCCCAGTGGCGGATCCAGGGCCTGGTCTCGGGAGGGGCAATAGAAGATCATGGGGCTCCTGTGTTCTGCAGCGCATGATCCCGCAAGACCCACCGCAGGAGGTCACGGGTCTCGCGGGATTGCGCGTCAAGTGACTGAACTTATGCCCGCCTCAGCCTGCGAGTACAGGATCAGATCAGCGACACAAGTCAAGGGCGGACTGAGAACCCTTAGGGCCCCTGGGCAAAATAAATCAAGGGCCTATTTCTAGGCCCCACCCATGTTCTGACTCCAGCCATACCCATATCCCACCTCCACCCCCGGTAGCACCCGCGATCGTTACGCCCTAATCCCATCACTACAGTAATACAGGGGCCCATACCTCTTACATCCAGTGACGTCTCCTTTGATGTAGATGTTCTCTGTCCTCGTCTTCTCCTTTCAGACCTTCAGACCAGACCAGCATTTTGTTGCCATTTTCTGTTTCTGCTCTGTTTGACAATAAAAAAAGAAAGATAAGAAGAAGACAGCAATCCGCTAGTAATCAGAATCCTTGTCTTGGGTAGTCCTAGAGACGAAGTTCACATTCAGTCTCTGGTCTCCAGAGTGATCGTGGACTAATTTCTTATCCCGACATGGACCGCATAGGAGATCTACGCACACCGTGCAGATTGTACTGGCGTCCCGATTCAGCCACCCAACATCCGGTTCCGGGTAGGAGTACTGGATAAGAAATTGTGTCCACGATCACTCTGAGGCCAGAGACTGAATGTGAACTTCGTCTAGAGACTACTCCAAGATAAGGACTCTGATTGCCATGATTGCTGTCCTCTCTAGCGTGGTACCATCTTCTTTATCTTTCAATATATACGGAAGGGACAGAGCCCGTTCCTTCAGGTTACCGCTCTCTCCGGTGTGTACGCTGACAAATATTGTGTTGATTCACAGTTGTTGCCAATAAAAAAAGAAATCTTAGTTTACTACTTTTCCATCATCCTCCTATCTTCTGGACAAATCATCCTACTACCCCCAATACTGTGCTGCTGTGCTCCCCAATACTATACTGCATAAACAGATAATACCCTGATAATACTAGTACCACACAGAGCCCGCATATAAAATGCCCCTTCTTTGTGGCCTCAGTAGAAGCCCCTATAGTGCCCCATATTAATGTACCAGTAACAAGTGCCCCCATAGATGCTGCAATGTGCCAGTATCAAGTGCCAAACCTCCAATGTACTAGTATCAAATGCCAACCCCCATGTGCCAGTATCAAGTGCCAAACCCCCCATATGCCAGTATTATGTGCCACCACCCTATATGCCAGTATCAAGTGCCAATGCCCCTATTTGCCAGTATCAAGTTCCAATGCCCCCCATGTGCCAGTATCCAGTTCCAATGCCCCCAATGTGCCAGTATCAAGTGCCAATGCCACCCCATGTGCCTGTTTAAAGTGCCACCACCCTATGTGCCAGTATCAAGTGTCAATGCTCCCCATGTGTCTGTATCAAATGCCACCACCTTATGTGCCATTATCAAGTGCCAATGCTCCCCAATGTGCCAGTATCAAGTGCCAATGCCCCCCATGTGCCAGTATCAAGTGCCAATGCCCCCCCATGTGCCAGTATCAGGTGCCAATGCCCCGCAATGTACCAGTATCAGGTGCCAATACCCCTATGTGCCAGTACCAAGTGCCAATGCCCCCCATGTGCCAGTATCAGTTGCCAAAGCCCCCATGTGTCAGTATCAGGTGCCAATGCCCCACCATGTGACAGTAACAGGTGCCAATGCCCCCATGTGCCAGTATCAAGTGCCATTGCCTCCCACCATGTGCCAGTATCAAGTGCCTCCTGCTCCCCCATGTGGGAGTAACAGATAGCCAAGTATTTTAAACAAACAAAAAAAAAAACACTTACTACCTCCATCACACAGACACAGTGATGCGATGCAGGCCTCTTCCGGCCTGTGTCCAGCGCTGTGCGGCTCAGGTGGCGCAATGACATGATCGTGCCGCTCACCGGCCTCTGATAGGCTGCAGGCCTTGTGCTGGCAGCCATCATCAGAGGAACAGAGAAGGAGACACCTCTCCCTCCCTGCCACACAGCACAGCAATCTGTATCGCTGTCCTGAGGACAGCGATACAGATGACTATGAAGATGAACGCGTTCCACAATGGGGGAGGTGAATCAGAGAAGTCCACAATGTAGCTGCTATTTTGGCCCCTTGTCTCTGGCCAGGCTAAGGGAGTATAGAGAACACTATTACAGCAGCACAGCACAGACCAGTGACTTTACAGAGAAAGTCTAGTGGAGGTTAAAGCTAAATTAGTCAATGAACTTACAAGCACCAGTGAATAGGAAGAACCTAAAAGTACCTGGACACAGCCGGATGATTAATGCGCAAAATTATCCTTTACCAAATGTCTCTATGGACATTGTGGATCAGAGTCAATGAAGGCATCCTTACAAATAATGGAGCAGAGGATTTTGCTAATCGTGCAGCTGCAAAGCGGGTTGTCAGCTGTCAGTGACATCAGGGCAACCCGAGAGAGAGGCGGGGACAGTTCCCAGTGGTCCTTGCCTTCTAGATCGCTGCATACATAGTGCTCACCGAGTGCTGTGTATACAGAGCAGGAAGCACGATGCGCATTCCTGTCCCGGCCCGGTAGTCATGTGACCGCCAGGGCTGGGAGAGGGCAGGAGCTGTCGAGTCTTCTACAGACCCTCGATCAGCCCTGCACTGAGGCTGTACAGCAGAATAAAGCACCCTCTGGGGGTGTATTTCCTAGCAACTGGGGCTACTATGTCAGCCCCAGTTACAGGAGAAATCAATAATGAAAGAAAAATTAAATGAAGTCAACCTTGCCCAGAGGCCTTGTATGACACAAAGTGTAAAATAAAAATAAAAAATAAAGTGTTTTATGAAAAATAAAAAAGGTTTCACATGTAAAAAAATAAAAATAAATTCCTCAATCAAGTAATTTTTTTTTTGTAAATAGTAAAAAATAAATAAAATAGACATGTTTGGTATTGCCGTGTCCGTGGCGGCCGGCTCTATAAATATATCATATGATGCACCCTGTCCGATAAACACCAAAGCCATTTTTGTCAGCTTACATCACAAAAAGTGCAACACCAAGTGATCAAAAAGGTGTATGTCCCACAAAATGATACCAGTAAAACAGTCACCTCATTCCACTTAAAAAATGAGCCCCTACATAAGAAGATCGCTCAAAAATAAAAAACTATAGCTCTCAGAACATGGAGACATTAAAACATAATTTTTTGTTTCAAAAATGCTATTATTGTGTTAAAGTGAAATAAATAAAAAATGTAGACATATTATGTATTGCCACGTTCGTAACAACCAGCTATATAAAAATATTACATACCCCTCAGGTTAAAGTCGTAAAAAAAAATAGAGACAGTGCCACTGAAAAGCTATTTTTGTCACCTTACATCACAAAAGTGTAATAGCAGTCATCTCATCCCGCAAAAAATGAGACCCTACCTAGGACAATCACTCAAAAAATTAAAAAACTATGACTCTCAGACTATGGAGACACTTAAACATGATTTTCGTTTTGTTTAAAAAAATAATATTATTTTGTAAAACTTAAATAAATAAAAAAGTATACATATTATGTATCTCCGCGTCCGTAAGAACCTTCTATATAAAAATAATGAATGACCTAACTCCTCAGTTGAACACCGCAAAAAAATAAACAAAAAACGGTGTCAAAAGCCATTTTCTATCACCTTACATCACAAAAAGAGTAATAGCAAGTGATAAAAAGTCATATGCACCCCAAAATAGTGGCACTCAAACCGTCATCTCATCCCTCTCAGACTATGGAGACACTAAAACATGATTTTTTTGTATGTTTCAAAAATATTATTATGTAAAACTTAAATAAATAAAAGAAAGTAAACATATTAGGTATTGCCACATCCGTAACGACCGGCTCTATAAAAATATCACATGAGCTAACCTCTCAGATGAACACTGTCAAAAAAATAAAAACTGTGCTAAAAAAACACATTTTTTGTCACCTTACATCACTAAAAGTGCAACACCAAGTAATCAAAAAGGTGTATGCCCTCCAAAATATTACCAATCTAACAGTCACCTCATCCCACAAAAATAAGCCCCTAACTAAGACAATCGCCCCAAAAAAAAAAAAATGATGGCTCTGGATGACACTAAAATATCATATGCTGTTATTGTGTAAAACTTAAGTAAATAAAAAGTATATATATATATGTATCGCCAGCGTCCGTAAGAACCTGCTCTATAAAAATATCACATGACCTAACCTCTCAGGTGAACATTTTTTTGTCAACTTACATCACTAAAAGTGTAATAGCAAGCGATCAAAAAGTCATATGCACCCCAAAATAGTACCAATCAAACAGTCATCTCATCCCACACAAATAATACCCTATCTAAGACAATGGCCCAGAAAATAAAAAACTATGCTCTCAGATTATGGAGACACTAAAATGATTTTTTCTTGTTTAAAATTATATTATTGTGTAAAACGTAAATAAATTAAAAGCATAGATATTAAGTATCACTGCGTCCGTATAAACCTGCTGTATAAAAATATCATTTCAGAATGTGGAGACACTAAAAACAATATTTTTTAAAAATGCTTTATTATGTCAAACTGAAACAACCAAAAAACTATTTGGTATTGTCGTGTCCGTAACAACCTGCTCTATATAACTAGCAGATAATCTAACCTGTCAGATGAACATTGTAAATAACA
The DNA here is from genome assembly GCA_033119425.1 of Bufotes viridis. Classification (NCBI taxonomy): domain Eukaryota; kingdom Metazoa; phylum Chordata; class Amphibia; order Anura; family Bufonidae; genus Bufotes; species Bufotes viridis. Next base: position 21,329,299 of record CM065597.1, read on the forward strand.
AAAAAAAAACATGCCAAAACAGCTATTTTTATGTTACCTTGCATTACAAAAAGTGTAATATAGAGCAACCAAACATCATATGTACCCTAACATTTTTTATAAGAGTTGACCTGCCAGCATTTTCAGTTGACAGACGGATGTGCTTATCAGTTATTATGCCCCCAACAACACTAAATACCCACTCTGACAAAATGCTGACGGCAGGGCAGGTAAGCACCTCTGAGGTGTAGAGTGGCAGTTTGTGCCACGTGTCCAGCTTGGACATCCAATAGTTGTAAGGCATAGAGGGATCACTGAGGATGCTGACACGGTCTGCTATGTAATCCTTCACCATCTTCCAAAATTTTTCCTGCCTTGTGACACTAGGTCGTGCATCAGGGAGGTTTGCTGCAACTAATGTAGGTGGTGGTGAAAATCCTGATGGAGATGGGGGCCCGCAATCCTTGGCGTTGGTAGCACCTGTGCCATCCCAGGGTGCGACTAGCTACCGGCCTCCACAAGGTTCACCCAGTGTGCCATCACGGAAATGTAGTGTCCCTGGCCAAAAGCACTTGTCCATGTGTCAGTCGTTAAGTGGACCTTCCCAATAACTGCGTTGGTCAGGCACGGTGATGTTACGGACACAATTGCTGGAGTAATGCGGGACGGCACACCGGGAAAAAATAATGGCGGCTGGGGACTGAGTAACGAGGACTTCCACCGCCATGAGGCTGAAGGAAAGCCTAAGTGTCCATAGGCCTAAAAGGCAACTTTTCCAGGGGCAGCAATTTTAAAGGTGTGCATTTAGTGCTATGGCCTAAGGGTGGGTGGCTGGGTATTTGCACTTATGTTCAAAGGCCTGGGTTAAGGACATCTGTACGTGGGCCTATTTGGGTGTGGCCTACCTTCTCCCTTTTGCCATCCAACAGCCTGTTCCAGCCTGTTGCGATGCTGTGGATACCTCCCCCTCTGTACTGCTGTCCTCGCTTGGCTGATATACGTCAATAAAGGTTTTTCTACCTTTTAGTGCACCAATGAATGGCGAATGTATATTTATTTTTCTACTGCAATACGCCAGTAAAGGCCCCAGATGGTCACATTAACAGATTTCACCACGGGAGCTCCGAGGACAGTGGAGCCCCCTCCCTATGTCTATTGGCTCGGATGCAACTGTCACTAACGATTTGGGCTCATGACACATATTGAAGATATCACTAATCCTCGGCATTTCAGCTTGGTATCGGCTGAAATATACAGCCCGGCACCCTCTACATAAGTATATGATGATCTACACACCTCTCCGCCCCACTGACATACTATTACAAAAGGTTTAAATGGTTACTCATTCAATAGTGTGGAGCCCATGTAATACCACATTTCTCCTGAAGTGGCCACTGCAGTATAGTTCCTCTGGCAGCAACAACAGATTATCATGGATTTTAGTTAGCTGACCTGGGTCAATCTGCTAATTACTAGCAGTTCCTCATTTAAGGAAGGGGTTGGAACAAACATAACCTTGAAAATGCATCGATGATGGATGTTTCTAGTTGAGTGTTACTCAAGTCATGCTCTAGGACTAGGGATGAGCGAACTTCTGTTTTCAAGCTTGGCATACAAGGTTCGGGTTATCTAAGAATTTCTTTATGGAATCCTCTACCATGAATAACTTATGGTCCGTGATAGCAGAATCCCTAACCTAATTCTTGGATATCCCGAAACTTTCCAGGCCGAACTTGAAAACATAAGTTTGCTGAATACTATCTAGGACTCCTTACTGAGACCTTGACTTTCATGATTATCCTTGTAATTGGTGATGCAGAGATCATTTTCTTCCTGTTGGAGGATGGCTATTTTGAAGCTTATAATAATCTATTATTAGGAATACAGAGTTTTATGAGATCACAGAGAAGAAGAACCTTTTGAACATTAGTGTTTTTACATTGTGACTGATGGTTACTGTAAAAATCATAAGATCATGGAAGGAATCATTTAGTAGATAGCAGGGATTAGCGAATCTT